>JALBUN010000046.1:0-25140 GCA_025174535.1 Cantharellus purpuraceus
GGTGTAAGTATGTTTTTCGTGGTATTAAATCACAAACTGATGGGTTTGTACACGCAAAATCAGACTGAGCTCTCCGCACCTGCGTATACCATTCAGCACGACCCCGCCATATGGGGGGACCCGGAGGCATTCCATCTGGAGCGGTAGCTCGAGGAGCCAGATGACGCTGCACATTCCAATGTGTCCTCACAGACAGAGATCACACTAGTCTAGTGAAAAAATAACTGGGGAGTATCCAGGTTGTATTTGATAGGAAAACCCTGTCATTAATATTCAGTTGGCCTCAATCATACTACCATTCTCCTGAGAGTCCTCCCTCTCATTTCCCCCATTGTTGTCACCCATAGGAACCTGTTTTGGAACCCGCAAAATTATGGTGTTAGGGCAAACTCTAAATCACCACAATTCCGTGAATGAACAGCTGAGAAGAATATCAAATCCTACTGCAGCACAACTCCAGAAACAATTTAATGTTTGTACTTTGGTTACAATCCTTTGTATTGGTCAATGCAGACTATACGCAGAAAAGTAATACATTTCTTAGCAACAAGAAATGAATAAGACTTCCAGAGTCTAGAGTTCACAGACACTTAGGGGTCCAGATATTCCAAAAAGAGGGGAATGCACTTAGAGGCTAAAGGAAGTAGGTGGATGAATCCAACCGTACAACCAGTGGCACTCAGAAGCAGGTAACAGCAATGTGTGAAGTAGTCTAGCAACTGCTTCACACAAGTTCAAGCTTCTAATGCTCTGCAAAGGCAGTACACACTACGGCAGGACTATCAACAGGCAATCTCACCCTGTAAATTCATAGTCACATGAGGCAGATACTATACTCATGCCCAAAGCAGGACAATCACTACTTTGAGTGCAATCAAATACAGTTACACAACTGTAAGCAACCCTTGAACTGGACAATCAACAGTTACTGAGATATAGAGGATGACACTGTATGTCACTCTAGTCACACTGATGTGCAAATGATGGGGTAGAAAAATGGTCATTTATTCAGAGGCAGAATGGGCTCCTTTTATATTGTATTTACAGGAGCTGACTAATACTACTGGAAACTTCTACCTATTAATAGATGGAAACTACTGGAAGCTAGTGGAATATGTGAGAGGGGGGAAGTTTCCTAGCCAATGAGCTGCTTGGATTTACTCTGACTCATGGCATGAATCATGGATGGAGTCATAGTGTGACTCAGAGCAGGAGTCATAGCATGAGTCACCATTACTCAAATAACTTGGTCAATACTTCGTTTCCCAGGCTGATTAGCACAGCTATGGGTAGGCACAGCTTCTATTGAACTCTCCACTGAAAATGGAGTCAGGAGGTGTAGTGGTTGCGAAGATATTGAGCATTTACTGGCAGTGGTGACCAGATTGAGTTGGAGATTGAAATGAGTCATGTGATTGAAAATGAGTCAGTTGTCCAGGTGACTCCGGCTGACTTTGGGCTGCTGACATCTGTGAAGGTTTGTAGGTCCATGTGGGTCCCAAAACTTTGCCCAGCAGAACAATAAGTTTGTAGACTCATTTCTGCATGGAAAATTCCCAAAAAAATATGAAAAAATAGAGAATATTTGAATGGCCCTGAATCAAGAGAAAGCAGCACATATATGCTGATATTTTAAGGCCATGAAGTGAAATTGTACAGTTTCAGGACTTTAAACAAGATCTTTTTTAAGGAAAACCAGTTCCCATACAGAACCACCCCTTGCCAGTAACATTCTGTCAACATGTAGAATCCAAGAAATGGCAACAGGCAACCCAATAGCCCAACTCTTCACTTTTCTGCAGCTGAGAAGCTCTTCCTCCAAACATGTTATTGTTGGAATGCACTGAAGGTCCCTAGAAAGATTGGTATGGATTGGATTATTCTATAAGGAGATATGAGTGTTTTATGTGTTACAATTTCACTTTTGAGCTCTACAGGTTATGGGCCCCAGCCTCCAGCTCTAAACAATTGCTCAAACACACTTATATCATCAAAATCCTCTCATTTCTATCCATCTTTTCCAACCCTCTCTGTATGGGAACCACCTTTTCCCTATCAAATTCCATTTATGCAGCACCAATGTGCTATTCTTTGCTTTTCCATTCCTAAATATCAGCATATATTTGGTGCTTGTACCTGGAATGAACTTATTCAAATATTCTCTAATTTTTCATATTTTTTTTGGGAATATTCCATGCAGAACTCGGCTCAGAATCATTTATTTCTGCTGTGCTACAGTTGTGGACCCATAGGCACCCACAAACCTTTGCACAGCCGGCTCTCCCCGTTTGGACCAGGCATTCAGCCTGAATTCAAGCTCAGATGTCTCTGATCAATAAATATTCTGTAACTTAACAACCACAGCCTCTCAGGGCACTATATCCCATGCAGATCATCACCTGAGATGTGGCTATCCATGGCTGTGCAAACCAGTGCAGAAAACAGGGTGGACACCCTTCTTTTGCCTGATCAGTGCCTAGTTCAGGGATCAGATCAGCTGATGGGTGATCAAATCAGGTGATTGCCTTGGAATATTCTACCCCTTTCCACAACCTTCCAGTAGTTTCCATCTATTAATAGGTAGAATATTCCAGAAGCATTAGTCAGCCCCTGTAAATACAATATATAAGGAGGCCATTCTGCCTCTGAAATAGTAATATATTCTACCACTTCTACCCATCTTCTGCACACCAGTGTGACTAGAGTGACATACAGTGTCATCCTCTATATCTCTCCAGTTCAAGGGTCGCTTACAGTTGTAACTGTATTTGATTGCACTCAAAGTAGTGATATTCCTGCTTTGGGCGTGAGTGTAGTATCTGCCTCACGTGACTATGAATCTACAGGGTGAGATTGTCTGTCGATAGTCCTGCCATTAGTGCTCTTGTTTAAGTAACTAGTGTGTACTGCCTTTGCAGAGCATTAGGATCTTGAACTTGTGTGAAGCAGTTGCTAGACTACTTCACACATCACTGTTACCTGCTTCTGAGTGCCACTGGTTGTACGGTTGGATTCATCCACCTACTTCCTTTAGCCTCTAAGTGCATTCCCCTCTTTTTGGAATATCTGGACCCCTAAGCATCTGTGAACTCTAGACTCTGGAAGTCTTATTCATTTCTTGTTGCTAAGAAATGTATTACTTTTCTGCGTATAGTCTGTATTGACCAATACAAAGGATTGTAACCAAAGTACAAACATTAAATTGTTTCTGGAGTTGTGCTGCAGCAGGGTTTGATATTCTTCTCAGCTGTTCATTCATGGAATTGTGGTGATTTAGAGTTTGCCCTAACACCATAATTTTGCGGGTTCCAAAACAGGTTCCTATGGGTGACAACAATGGGGGAAATGAGAGGGAGGACTCTCAGGAGAATGGTTGGAGTTGTGCTGCAGCAGGGTTTGATATTCTTCTCAGCTGTTCATTCATGGAATTGTGGTGATTTAGAGTTTGCCCTAACACCATAATTTTGTGGGTTCCAAAACACTCTCATTCCCCATTAAATAACAACTTCAGCCTCAATCACACTTTGCTTTTTAATCCACTGCATCCTCCCCTTCCCCCTCAGTTTCTCCCAGCAGTCATCTCTTCATCCTATAGACAGGGCATGAAAGCTTCAAATGCAAGAACCATGCTCTTGGGCTGAAATCTGGATATGTTGTTCTACTCTTCCTTCTGAATAGAATGGCCAATTTTTATAAAAAATTGGCAGACTGGTTCTTGAGAAAATGACATCTGAAGTTGGCCAGAAGGGGATTGTGCTAAGACATCCTAGAGCTCTAAAAATTTTCACCCAACTTCACATTGTATATATAATAGTAGGACAAGTGTCAAATGGCCATGATCTGTCTTGATTGTTCAGACACATGCACAGGAGGTGGCCAAGGAGGCATGTGACAGAATATAGTTCTGGGATTACAATCTCTTGTTCCCAGCATTGTTTCAGGTATGTAATTATGGGTATGGGATTAGTTTACATTTTTCCTTGGAATAGGGGAGATCATGATTAACACTCCTCATGACCAGGACATACTAGAGCTGGAAAACCTACCTATGTATTACTGGTGCTCCTACAGTACACAAGATATTACTGTATCTTACTTTTATCCCAGCACCCTCATATCATGCATCACTCAGCTCATCTCCTTCCCACTTCAGCTGACAGGAACCCCATCATTTCTGGCGGTGATCAGCTGTCTCTCATCTGAGCGCACCACAATCCACATGGGTACACTTCCGGTCTAGCAGTGCACACAGCATGTCGAGTTCAGCGCATTCTCATGCCATCTACGATCCTGAATCTCATCAAGAAGCACAGCTTACATGCGATTCATGACTGCCCGCTGAAGTCTTTTGATGGTTTGACTGCAAAAGTGTAAAGTCAACAACTCATGCAATGGATTATCCCAAATGTCTATCTTCTTACCTCTAGTTAAGCCTTTCCAAGTCCCATTGATCAAGTCAAAGGCCAACTAGCATGCCTGCTAGTAAAACACAGTCTGCTACCAGATGGCAGGGAGAGAGAGGCGACTTGGAGTCAAGGCAGATGCCAATGAATTTAATCACAAACGGGTCAAATTCCAGATCATTGTTACCCTTGCGCATACGGTATATGAACACATGTGCCATCCACATACGGTCAGATAAAGGGAGGCGTGACATATGCAGATGGTTAGGTGGATTGTCTACCACAGAAGAAACAACCAGAAGCCCTGGATCATCTGGGACCATGCGCCACCAAGTAGAATCATCCGTGAACACTACGCTCCCGCTCATGTAAATATCAAACGGATTGCCCAGATCTTGTTCAATACAAAGTTGCCACATTGCTTTCAGGCATCCCACTGTGCCTGCTTGTGCGGGAGGAAGAATCTGATTGTCAGAGTCAAAGCATGCATAGAATCCACTTTTCAATTGCTCCACAAGGGCACTAGTCACCTCCACCCTGGCTGGCCACTCGATCTGCAGTACCATTCCAGCTGCCGCAGTGATAATCTCTGTGTCCATAGTTGTCTCAAGTAGCCATTGGACGGCATGGGGTGGCACAATGTCTACTGGTGAAAACTCGGCATCATCTGATCCCAGAAAACTAAAATGAAACTGATTGGAAGACGTCTGTTCCCCAGTAGCTCCTAGCTGCTCCAACCCTACAGCCACCTCTGGGTCAGCGGTCGAGAGGGGTACCTGGCTGCAGGTGGAAAATATAGGGGAGAGACATAGGGAAAGGCGCACAATCCAGTTGGAGATCAGGCTCTTTGCAGTGGAAAGGCACCCTTCAAGAACTTTTGAAGGAGATTCAAGATGCCTCCCCATGTTTTTGCAACCGACCTTTGAAAGGGAGCCGGAATGTAAAGACACACTGAAGTACCGTTGACACCGGCGTCTGGAATGGACAGTCAGGCGATTTCAACAACGACACAACGGTGAAGAAATAGAATACAAATCCGAACGCCGTTGTCGCCATAATCACACTTGCAACCGTATGTTGCAGAGTCCAGATATTGGCAGCAAGAGCAATCCCAAAGAAGAGCAGGGACATCTGGAGTAAGATCGGAAGTGTGGCAATGGTTGTGTTGAAATGCCACATTGACAGTGCATCCAGCTTCTTCTGCCTATGCTGGCAGCGTTCGTGCAAGGCGCCTTGTCCGAGAAGTGGTGTTTTGAAGTGGCCCAACCACTGTTTGCCTAGCACTGCACCGAATGCAGCCAAGAGACTGCTAGAGAGACTCGTGTACGCCAGCGTCTGGATCCAAATAGTCGTAGAATTTGGTCCAGTCCAGACGGCAAGGGATGCCTGTTGCACAAGAAACGTAGAATTGCTGATAGTGTTAATCAAAATCATTAAGAGGGCGTTGGTGGAGTCACTGGGAACTGGACTGAGACTCGACTGCATGTTGACGATGAAAGCTGAGCTGACGGCAGAGAATAGACCAGCCTGAATAACGTGGTTGAATGAAGTTCAGGTCAACGTATAGAACACATACGAATATAAGCAGTACATCTAGATCACCGCTGTGTCTCTCGATCAGCTCATCATCATACTGTCTGGCGACCCGTTCATATGTAGACCAGAAATGAGAGGGGGCATCCTTTCTAGTCCATTCAAATATATTGGATCCATACATTATGTTGAGGATGTCTTGAAGGATGGTCTCGGATCTGGTCCCAAACCGTCAGCATGGAATTAGATAAGGAATCGTGCACTCACTTTGTTGTTGGTTTGTCCGATACGACGGGCTCGGAATGATTGGGGATAGGTTCCTGTTTGCCGACGTTGTTGGGATGTTAGCTTGGGGGGAATCTACAAGATGTTGCAATGGGGATTGCAGTTCATGCGTGGTATGTATTGCGTCTTGGAGAATGGCTTCCGGCCCGGTGCAGGCCATCCTTTTCACATATTAGTTCAAGAAGTGCACTCCCAATAAGTCGTCGTATTGCCTCACCGTTGTATGACATGTCAATCAACTCATCCTGATCCTGGTGAGCTAGAGGACGCCCTGTGCACCCAGTCCGATCAAGTGGCGGAGTGTGTGATTAATGCCTAGTATCGGTTGCATCAGGAGGTGGAGTCTCTGGCCTGATTGTATGCCGTCAGCATTAATCTTGCGTGGGGGACTACTAGGTGTGCACACCACGTTGACGGTTGGTCAGACACTGCAGAGACCAGTGGATTACTTCCTTGCACGGTGGGGTCAGACATGGTGGACGGAGAACGGCAAACGCAGGCCTCTCTTTCTGCTTCTTGAGATGTCGTCGCCTCCTTCGCTTCCACACCTGGCACTAGAACACCGGTTAATGTGACAGCGTGTTTGTCACACCTAAGATCACGTGCAAATATCGAGCCCACATATACTGCCATTCTAACGTTGATGGTGTTCATGGACGTGCTCGGAACCGGTGAGCTGGAATAGAGCTTTGAGTTGCTGTAATTATCACCCCACCTTTCAAAAAAGGCAAAACGCACGCCATAGCTGACTATGTGGAAATCAGTGAGATGAATGTGGAAGGCGAGGACTAATGTGCTGACTCGTCGATAATGACGTCTGATCAATCTCCGAATCTCCAGAATCTCGGTCCTCGAAGGTAATCACCAATGACAGTGTACATTGTTGTGAAAAAGACCCATCCCGATTTCCGACTCTCAATCATATCAGCCCACCTTGGATATATTTCAGATGATACACTGGCTTCCCTGGGAAGCGCGTCTTAGGCTGATGATTTGGATATCACCAACATCCACTGCCTCTGCATCGTGGTGCACCACAGCGACCGAAACTGAGTCGCCACATGCAACGCGCTGAGCCTTCTCCAAGACCCCATCATCCCAGCTGCGTCAGGAGCCCGTCGTTATTCTATCATATATATGTGGCCCCGCAATCTGGGCACGCCCCTCCATAAGGCACGCAGTGCTCATTCCAGGAATTCTATTCGTATTACTCCAAACGATATAAGATAATGGCTTGTATATATTTCTCAATGCGGTGCAGGGTCTGGCAGCCATAGTGGAAAGCTGTGAAAAGGTATTGCGGAGTGTTGAGGTGTGTTTGAGCGGGACGGAGGTTGAAGGATCCGGAGTGGCTGGCCTTGGCGGTAGTAGTGGAACGAACATGATAAAATAGAAATTTGTTGCGTGGATCAGGGTCTGTGAGGCATTGGATACATTGAGAAGCAATGTAGAGGAGCATTGGGTTGTATGGCGCGTGTCCACCGGCATTTTTCTCGCTTCTGTCATGCTGCTGATATTATTCCATGCCATTTCCGGTAGACATACTAGTCCCGTCCCTCCTAATAATTAGAGGGTCCTCGCACTTACCCACAACATTCAAACGTCGGCGCTTTTGATTCCCACCAAATGTGTAGCAACTAACTCATGAGCTCCAAATGTATATACGTCAAGGTTGAGGGATCCTGCGTCGAGCTGATCAAACTCGAAGGCTCAGCTACAAATGCGGTTGCCAAACCCAGATCCAAAGACCTCTTTCTCAAAACAAAGTAGTGTACCTGATGAGAACAAAACAGACGCAGACCACATAGATAACCGAAGACGGACTGCATGAGCCCCAGACCTCCTGGATTCTAACCCTACGACGAAGAATACGGAAGCAGCGCCCCTGCATCAAACAGCGCTGTACCTTCTCTCACAGGCCACAGCTTTTGTCACCGCACACTGCGAGCCTGCATTATGAGCGGGCAATGCTTACGGTCATGGAGGCGGCGGCGGGTCTAGCATGCATACCTGTGTCTGAGCTGATATGTATGTCTCGGCGGTAAGCTAGAGAGTAGGCCTAGGGTTAGAAGCATCACAGGCAGCTCTGAGGGAATACCTACATCAAGTTGTAGCACTCACACAGGCATCATGGGGTGTGGCATAAAGAATTACATACAAGACTGCAATGCCAGGATACAATACCATAGCTGGGCTTGTGTCAATGAGCTATATACTCTGAGTCTACCACATGAGTACACACCAAGCCCCACGAGGAAACGAGCAGACTACCAACAGTAGAAATGTCATGAGGCCCACCCACACCTCTCGATGGGAATACAGCCAACAGGCTTTATATACTCTTGCCTCATGGGGATCGGGGAATAATTGACTGAGACGACCGCTACCATCACCTGCATGCATGCAAACCAAAGGAGCTCCTATGTGGTGTCAGTTTGGTTCCTTGTTGTATCATCCTGACATTGAATTCAATGGTATTTTGACCAAAACAATCATGTGTCTTAAAAGCGGCGACATAGATACATGTATAGCACCGTGCACATACATTAGCTGCCACCAGGATTGATAGCATCAAGGACAAAACACTCTGCACATGCACTGCTGTTCCCAATAAACCCCCCGGATGCCTTGTCATCAGAGCAGTGATCTCATTTGGGGAGATTTACATGGTTAGCGCCACACCAGACATGGCGTACTCCATGCATCATCTTTATTGAATAGGGATAGAGCCATATTCGTGTAGACGTAGCGTCATGTTAAAAGATGCATTGTCTGACAAAGGAAAGACCACCAGTGCCCACTCTATCCAGTGAGGATCTTAGCTATCAATATTGGGATGCTTACCTGTGTGGGATGTTTTGCGACATTCATGACATTGTCTGCGATTCTTCTAACACTTGCTTTGCGCCCGTTATTCATGTCCTTTTATAATCGAAACATACGCCTACGCAAGGGAAGTGTACTTTCTGAGGATCATGGGTAGGCTGTGGGATGTGAGGACACTCCAAAGTTCCAAGGTGCAAGGTGTTTGATGGGCTGGGTGGTCCACATGCCGCGATCATGGCCATGCAAGCAAAGAAGCCAACTACCATGAGATCACCCTAGACCCGACATTGCGTACATGACATCCATGCACCGTCGAGTATAGTCTAGACAGTAGACGTACGGACAAGTCATTGCTAACATGCAGTGAAGAATGGAAGACAAATGCGTTGTCCCCTGATATTAATCATCGTCACAAATGGCAGTGCCAGAAACAGAGGGGTCGACCCCAAATAAGCTCTCTGTCTGGACCAGCGGCAGCCTCTTGAGCACCTTCTGAGGCACTTGGCGTACTTTCTGAGGATCTCAGGTAGGCCGTGGGATGTGAGGACACTCCAAAGTTCCGGACGTGGAAGGTTATTGATGGGCTGAGTGGTCCACATGCCCGCGATCGTGGCCATGCAAGTAAAAAAGCCAACTACCACGAGATCACGCTAGACCCGACATTGCATACGTGACATCCATGCACCGTCGAGTATAGTGTAGACAGTAGACGTACAGACAAGTCATTGCTAACATGGGGTGAAGAGTGGATGTGTCATCCGCCTGGACCAGCAGAAGCCTCTTGAGCACCTTCCGAGGCACTTCGTGAACATGCGTATGTACACCCAACCCAAACACGCAGTAGGCCCAGAAAGTTCGTAAAAGGGAGGCCCTATCTGGCAATCAACATGTGACAAAGGCGCGAAGGCAGTTATCGATCTTTGCCGTGGGTGAGGATTTAATAAGAAAACCAAGTCGTGAAGCGAGATGGCAGACAAGACGTGGCAGGCATCGACTGTGTTCCTCGGAGCAACTAAATGTGAACAGCGACCACTCGGCAGCTTACTCTTGTCCCACTCATCGGCCAGGTATTTCAGGCAGGGCGCTAACGAGCACCTCTTTCCCACTCCCTTCTCCTTGTACGATGGTGGCACCGCTATGTACCCCGTCCTCGTCCTCGATGGGGACGCCATGCATGTGCTGGCTTAAGCACGGTGTTGGTGCTCCGAGAGTTCCCAGAGACCAACTGAGGCGAGTACAGAGCCAGAGCTATACCACGCTTTTCCACTCCGTCCTTCCGTGGCTTGACGTTCGTATGAAGCATCGTCGTGATACGATTGTCGTGATAACGCTGCTGGATGGGGCCCACGCACGATGGTGCATGTGTGCATCCCCCACACGCGAGCTCATCAACCGTTGTTCACGGCCATGCTCCCTGTCGACACGCTCTCGCCACCTATCGAGCGAACGACCAGTGTCTGCTCGAGTGCAAATAGGCTTTTGCATTGCCTGTATGTAAACCCGAGTATACATCGAGTTTGTCGTCGCTATCGGGGCAGCGTACTAGTGCCACGAGACGTGTAGGTGCCACACACACGGACCACCCACCCTATCGAGTCGATTCGCGTGTCAAGGGCCATCGTCCACGATCATGTCCAGTATCGGAACGTGCTTGTCCCAGCAACATTTTTATCTTGAGAAGCTCCGCGACGGTCGTGGCTGGTGTGCACAGTAAGAGATACA
Organism: Cantharellus purpuraceus; assembly: GCA_025174535.1. Classification (NCBI taxonomy): domain Eukaryota; kingdom Fungi; phylum Basidiomycota; class Agaricomycetes; order Cantharellales; family Hydnaceae; genus Cantharellus; species Cantharellus purpuraceus. The sequence continues at coordinate 10,770 of JALBUN010000046.1, forward strand.
GTCCTTCAATGCACGTTTCATATTGCTCACCACTTAAACATGCCTATTTGTTTCGTCGGCCGTCGACACCGTCGACAAAACTTTGATAAGAAGCATCAGATATAAGCATGTATCAGTTCTTCATCGTGACAACACGCCAATTGAAATTTGGGAGGACATTGTCAAGACAAACACCTGAACAGAGTGCACGGACGACCATCAAATGTCTTTCACTTGCCCAGTCATCAAAGGAAGGAGGGCTTTTGCTTTTCTGACCTTCCGAGTCCTCCCGAGTCAAGTTGCAGGCTTTGGGGGATCACAACATCGGAGAGACCATGCCTTGACTGTCTGACTTGACTGTCTGACTGTCTGACACTTATGTCATCCATCCATCGATCGTCTCGAAGATTTGTCTGCTAGATCGGCTTGGATGGCATGCGTTATTCGTCTTCGTAGTCTTGAGCCATCAAGCTACACAGAATATGGATACCTTCTTATCAGTTATTTTCACGTCTCTCTTTTGCTCAACATGGTGAAACTCTCACAACTTGTGTCAATCAAGTTTGCTTCACACCGTCTCTTATACATAGTCCCGTGCCCAATGGCTTGTGTATCAAGTTAAGCAGACTGTCGTCATCTCCATCGCATGTCGTAAGACTCACGATTTACACCCGACCTATTCCCAGTCCCTCACATGTATGGATACTATCATCAACTCAATCACAAATTCTGTCAAGATTTATTAGACCCACACCTTACATTCAGACCTCCAGTCTTGTATGCATGTCTGGCAAGATGATCACTGGCACAGCAGAGCCTTGTTGCGGATTCCCAAGCTACCCATACCGTCATCAACTCTATCACATGTTCTGTCCAGATTTATAAAACTCACGACTTGCATCCAACTTCCCAACCCTTCACACGTGCAAAAACGCATTCGCATTGTTGATGTTCAGGCTACAAAGGTGGATAGTATTCTCAGCTGAAGATCCTGTCTAAAACCGGAAGACTTACACCTTGCGTCTGACCTCGTTCCCAGACACGTCTACACCCCACTGCCAGCAGAACGGAAAGGCGTGTTAGAGGTTGGGGGAAACTGGGGAAGACGGGTGTTAGCAAGAGCCCACACCCATCTCTCCCAGTTTCCCTATGAACCATTGGCACTTCAACTGACAGAGAATGTAAATGGCTCCGTGGGCATGTCATTTCAGAGTTGTGAGACTTACGGCTCATGCCCAACACCTCTAGTCCTGCAGACATACCTCCCGACCCAATGACCTGCAGCACGTACTCTTATGATAAGTGCTCAGGCTACAGAGGTTGATTATCTCATCCGCTATATAATGAAGAGACTCGCGTTCCAACATTCCTCCCAGTCACGTATCCGTGTCTCCACTCCACGAGAGCAGAATGGGTCCTATCTTCATGTTTTCGCCGCCTCGGAAAGGATCGCAGAGCGTGCTCGTGTGTTGAACATCCACGCTACATGGATTGTTAGTATGCTCTATCGTGTATCATCCCTGCAGACGTGACACTCACCGCTCCATCTCCGTCCTTCTCTGGTGCCAGTGTACGGGGAACCTCGTGTCAAATCGTCTCCGCCCTCACCCTCGCCATCGCCCTTATCCGCATCGTCATCTTTGGAGGAGAAAAGGTGGCTGGGCTGGTGTGTGTTGCGAGCGGAGAAGGTTTCTGTCGCCGATGACCATGAGAGGGTATATCTAGTAGCGCATACAGTTTGACTCGGGTTAAGTGAACGAGCGAGAAGTAAAGCAATACCCCGAAGCACTCACCTACTTCTCATGTGGTTTCAGCGTGGGGTGTTGCTGCAATAACAGCAGGACAGGCGTCTCTGGCCGTGGGGATTCACAAGTTATCCCGGCGCAGGGGGGGCTTGATGTAAAGCAGAATGAAGGGTCGGGCGCCATGGTAGGGTCCTGCATGTCGTTCCCCCCATCGTTGGATATCGTGCCAAGGGAATGAAGGTTAGTTTCAAGCCTACGCGCTCGGGAAGGGTGTCGCTTGACCACGGAGTCACTGGAATAACCGCCTGGCTGGATCTCCGAATTTCTCCGTGCCTCTCGGCCTTCACATTTCAGTGTGTTGCCTAAGTGTTCTCTGTCATTGTTGCACCCTGCTGCTGAGCGTCTGCCACCGCAGATACGTCTGTCCAACGCTCCTCGGTCCATGTCTTCTTCATCCCCATGGCCGGCACCCCGCTCCAGAATCTGGTCTTTCTAGCCAATGCTCACCGATCATTCTAGTAGAGGGAGCATGACTCCAATTGCATGCTCTCGTCCCTTCCGGCCAACCCTCACCTCGGAATCCGGAGTGGTGGGAGAAGAACGCGGGGTGCAATGACCGCTTCTTGCCTATGCAATTTCTTCATTAAATTAACTGACGTTGGGCACTGACAAGATCGATTCGTGTGTATACGTGGTTCAAATTATTATTATTATTATTATTATTATTGTGGGCAGACTTTTCTGATTGACGTGTATTATTTGCAGCAACGGCAGCTGCAGCTGCATTCATTCTATCGTGCATGTTCCTCTGAGAAGACTCACCTGCACGCTCCGGCCTACTACAGTGCCTTACAACGAGGATAGTTAGCCCCAGCCATTTCGAAGACATTAGCATTTCAATATTGGGGTCGTCTTTTGTCTTTTGCACACCGCTTTTTGGGCTTGTGGCCTTGGTGGTTCTATTAGTGTCAGTCTGGCTCTTCAATCAGGAGTAGAAGCTCAAGCTTTGGATGCTCGGTGGTGTCCGTTCTTTATTGGCCTTGGGTACTCACGCTTCTGACGAATATTCACCAGGAATGTGGGGCTGAATGATTCGTGCATTCCAGAGTGTTGCTACTAATGTTGTCGTATAATATTACTGGGTCGGAGGCAATGTCGCACAAATACGATCGATGCCCCTCCATGCAACACCTTTTGACGACTCGAGCACGACCCGAACGAGCCTGGAGTCATCTCATTAATACGCAACGTGCAGCATTCCATGCATCACTGTTTCGCTGCGAACACGCGTGGACATGACGTCCATGAGGACTTAACTATTAAAGCAGTCTCTAAGCCCTGATTAATTAATAGGGGGTACAGAAGTTAATTAATTTTTGTTAACCTTTTCATTTATTAAAACAGCGATTATTCGAAGTGAGGGCTTTTCATGGAGTATATCACAAGTCCAAGTCAATGGCTCTCAAATATTTTTGAGGAGGGTTATCCAACTCGCCGACGTGCAAGTCCGAGCCCTTAAGTCTGCAATTGACGGGAGCAACAGCGTGGGGCGATGGCGCAATGGTAAGCGCCGCTTAGTCGTTGGGCTGGCCACCCTCGGCTAATGCAGAGAGGTCGCGAGTTCGATTCCCGTTCGTCACCAATAATTCGTCAAAAATAGACGTCAAATATGTACACATCAAGCGGTGCCGTCTAAGAATAATGGTGGTTGAATTTAGCTGAGTACTAGTATGGTGTACGCCTGAAATTTAATCAGTGGAATGCATCATATGGTAACTCTGGAATCATCTCACGATCTTGAGCATTGTGAGCATTAGATCGCCTCGGTATTTTTTTACCTGTTACTGACAGCTGGCTCTAATATACTGCTTTCGCTTCGGCGGTGTCTTCGCTAAACCTTTCTCAGATCGGCAGAGATAATTTTACCAATGGGCCACTGAGGTTAACTGCAATGCAAGGCTGTGCCTGTCCCGAGCGCACTTGTACACAGTGCCAGGAAGGACTCTGCATCAGCACTCGACTACTCAGTGGCGGCAAAAAGACTTGGCTACTTCAAGATTGGCGGTGAAGCTGGCTTGCCATTCAATCAAACTTTCCCAAGCTTGAAAGTGACTCCTTGCTGACGTTGACGCTGAATGTACACGAGATAGGGAAACGATGGTGTCTCTGAACGGGTTATAGATCCAAGGCTGCGCCCGACGGTCACATGTCACGTGACACAGCGCGTCGCGGGTTGCTCCTCTCGCACGCCATCAGCCCAGACATCCCCACTGCCCATCGGGCACCTGCGCGCGCTTTGCTGGCGATTGCGGCGCGATCCCGTGGGGAGACACCTTCAGATGGCGACGCTTTTCGAAATCACCCATGGGACCCTGAGAGGACGCCGCATAGAAAGGTTTTTTAGGACTATTATGAACAGCGATACACGGTATGAGATCAACAAATGAGGGCACCGACCATATCCATCCACTCGCCGCCCGAGGAGGCATATTCGGCTTTTCCATGATTCTCCCAGCCGCTTCGTACAGCGCTGGGTTCCCCTCGATCTCCTCCATGTACTGGTCCCACATGCGAGCGCGAGGAGGATAAAAGAGGTCTAGGACATACGAGTTGTAGGTGTGGCCGGCAAAGCAAGAGCCACCGATGAGATGTAAGAGAGGGCACCACTGCATGCCGGAATGGCGTGTATCATAGGATTTCATGTTCCTGAGGAAGACGTAGGTGAATATAATATTTTGGGGTGCACGGCATCCTGATTAGAGAGGGACTGACTGTAAAGAGACCCGAGTCTGCCTTTATTTTAGGCGTAGGAAGGCGGGGGGCTGTTGTGCGGTGGCGAGAATGATGGAGCTGGTGGTGGGCCTTGGTGAGCCTGGGTTTGCATCTGTGGGGTGTGTCGACACCAGGGGTATGAGCGAAGCGCCAGAGAGTTTGGTCCTTTGTTTGTAGCGGAGAAAAATGGATCTGGAAGCACCTGAAACGACATCCATGATCGATGATCATTGTTGTCCAACATCGGTTGTGCATGTGAAGTAATACAATACAGAGTATTGAAGACTGAATGGTAGGGCCATGAGCCGCTTCTCGGATGAATCATGTGCTGAGAAAACAAGACTCTTTGAAAGCAAATTTCTGCAGAATTAACTGCTTATGGCACAAAGGCTGATAATAGGCTGACAGATCACGCATGTGTCCTGGGAATCAACAATAGATCTGAGGTGATAACAGAGAAGATGTGGGGGTCAGAACTTGGTTCGGCTGCACCTTCAGGGTCGGCTGCGAAGCGCACTGCGAGGTAGAGCTGTCAGCTCGAGATATCAATCTTGTCAAGAACTTCTAATGCCACTGATATTGTGGGAACCCCTCTCCATGAGTCTCTACCGATTCTGACCCCAATATCGCGTCCAAAGAGGCGATGCTCCTGTCCACGATAACCGCCTCGGAACGTTTCCCGGTTCATCACAACCATGGGACCCTGGATTTCTCTCTTACATGAGGAGAGGACTCGCTTCTCGGGGGTGGGGGGGGGGTTCAGCTGCGAAGAGCGTCGGAAAGGCATTCGTGTGAAAGTGTTCCGCCTGACATTCAGGGTCAGGTTACTTGTCAGTCTCAAGGATACACAGACACAAATGGGATACCATATTATTTACACCATTTAGGAGCACTTCTGACGCCGTGAACCCCCACTGTGGCCATCTGAACGCGTGTTCACTAGAAAGTGGAGGGGACGTGCCACACCCTGATGTCACATTTCAATTGTTCTCGGTTGAGTTTGTGGCTAGATATGGAGATTGTGAATTTTTCATTGAATATCTGGTGTTGCCTTCATTCAGGTCGTGCCTTTGAGGCTCGAGTACCTACCCCAATCGGGTCCTGATGAATGCTCAAGCTTTGAAACTCCGCCTTGTGGCGTCTCCGCGGAGTTTGGAACAGGATGGTTGTTGTTGAAGATTTGTGTGGTTGGTTGTGTCAGCAGATTCCTGCAGTACTTATATCTCGCATTTCTCCTCGCTCCTTCCCCTTGCATGTCTGCTCTGTTTTACTCTCTCCACCATTGTCGCTCAACATGAATATCCTCCTACCGTTTCCCATTCATTAAAGGCAGATTTGTCTTCGGTGGCGTCTTATTGTCTGCTAGTCGCCTCCACGGCTCTATCTACGGACGCCTCCATGCATCACTGCCCGTCCAGGCCACTCCTAATGAGTGGACGCATGCCCACCAGCACCAGCCGTGCGTCTATATCTTGCACACTGTCTTCTTATTATTGATGCCATGTTCCTTTCTGTAGTTGATGAAGCGGAGCAGTCAGTGGAAATTGTTTCTGTACTAGTATCCTTCGGTTCACTTCTGTCTGCGGGGCGGTGAACTCTTTCACCCACTCTTCCTCTAAGATCATTGAACATATCCCATGAGCAGGGAGAGTCCCCTTCCCTGCTGGATAGGCATGACGGTCTTTGGAAATGTGCACTTGATGCGACTCGGTCTATACTAGGTGAGATAACTTTATATAACTTGACGTATACATCGCTCCCACATATGATGTTACAGTGAGATATATCCCATCTTCGCACTACCACGTTTCTCACCGTTGTTTGGATGCTGCCTCTACGATGGAATATTGGGATCAGAGGGCACGAAGGCAGGACTAGAAAACTCACGGTTTTGAAGCAAACAGTGCCTATTCGCATCTGCCTTGCGCTGAAATGTTGTACCGCTGTGTGCGGATGTACAGATTCACGCAAGTTCCATGTGAGTAACCAGACAAGGAAGCAGGAAATTTTATCCTCACCAGGAGCATTGGAACGAGTCTCCAGCCCGTAGTGTTCCCGTTTGACGTGCACCCGAGCATTCTCCCTGGTCTTTTGCATTATTATCCCGCACAGCAAACATACACACGTGGTTCTTCCCATACGCTGTAGATGGGCGTCCGCTGTTTCGTTTCTGACGCGGTTTTCAATAGCGCAAAACTTGGGAGAAATGTCTGGCACGTTCATTCGGAGGTTCGGACAGTGGTTGGAACTGTTGTTGGCTAGTTCCTGCAACGGGAGACGACGAGAATGTCGAATGAGTAATGTCTGGGGGGTATCGCATGTCACTGCTAGTCATTCGCGGCTTTTGACTAGTTGTATTATGGCTTCCAGGTGCATTTGGCCGTGGCCCCGTCCCTTCAGAGCACGTGCATATCACTGAGTGTACGTTGTGAACGGCTCGTTGAACACATATTGGGACCATACTTCTTCGTTGTTAGCCTGCTCAGGAGGGGGGTAGGTGCAATAGTAGCCAGCAGTCGGATGGTAATGGTCCATATGGCCTCGTGGAGGGTGGGGACTTTTGGCACATCGCTACACGGGAAGGTCGAATGAGTATTAGCAATGTCAATGTCAATACTCATTCGACATGTGTGCGAAGTTGTGATTCTCCACGAGGATATACGGACTATTTTACGTGCCTGAAGTTCCACCACATGTAGTGTCATTTGCTTTGGGGGAGCACAGTCTGTTGCTTACGCGACTCTACATTCAAGACCATCCATTGGTTGTTTCTTTTTTTTTGGTATCTTGTAGGATAACTCTTTGTGTAATATTAGCCATACCCAATTCTATACTTCACCGCTTTGCTCTCTATTCATCCTGTTTCCATCTCCAGAGTAATATATGGTATGCTATTCGGCACATTAGCGTGCTTTTCGTATTCTATCTCTCGAGTCCCCCAGGATGGTCGTTGGTCGTTTGACTATGAGGCATGCATACACTGAGGTTGGAGCTTAGCTAGAAAGGAACTGTGCGAACAACGCTTTGGGAGTAGGTAGCACTCGTCTAATCGAGAGCCCTCACCTGTTCAATTGACCGTCATATACGGCTATGCATTCGTATCTCAACGTTGGTTACGTGGAGAAGGGGCTTAGAGTTTTCACAAGCAGTATATGGTGAATGGCAGCAACATGACCAACGGTGGCACATATAGAAGCGAGATGAAACAGGCTAGCATCTGGCTGCAGGGGATAGGGGTCTAAGTAGTAACCAAACAGGGTTGCATGGTTTTTTTTCAGAACTGACGGGCTGCCATGTGCGACATACAATGGTGAAAATAATATGTCGCTGTACTTCCATAGCAAATCCAGCTCGAATATTTACGGGGGCTGGAAACAGGTTGGAAGCAGGTTGGAACTGGGGGGCAGGAAGTCAGTCGCTTTTCCCGTCCTGGGAGCATTGACACCGTACATGTTGAAGGGTGTGATCGTCAGATGAGATTTATCTGATGAGTTGATAGATCGTCGTGTAGATAATCGAGTCTAATAGCAATGTTTGACAGTAGAGCGTAGTAGTCCAATTTTCAATTGGTTTCATGAATAAGCAAGAGAGTGAGTTGAAGGAATATACAATTCAGATTTGCTAGGGAACTACATATCTACGGTAAGCGTATTTATGCAAATGAAGGCGAACATGTCATCCGGATCATACATCGGGGTGTTAGGATCACATGTATACAGATAGGAGAGAAAATCGACCATGTGAGTGAAGAATTAGTGAATGGGGAGGTACAAAATGGGGATCGGATGGGATTAACAAGTGATCTACAGTAACGAGACATGGAGGGGGTTTGAGTCAATTAAGTGATAAATAGAAAATTAGATCGAAATACTCGTTACAAATATAAAAGCTAAGCATATACACTCATTACTCCTGAATGTACTCGGTTATTGATTAAATGGACGGGTGTTCGTGTGTGGGACAGTAACATGACAGTGTATCATGTCTGATGTTCGGATGGAGCTCAGTGACTGATTGTGAGGTACGATGGAAATACGATATTGATGTTTCATAACAGTACACACCTCTGAAAATAGTCGTGCCGGTTCCCACAAGGGACCAACAGCGTGTCATGTTGCGAGAGGGATTGAATCAGAGATGGGGTGGACATGAGACATATGCTGTCTTGCTGACTACTCACCGCAACATGCAGGTACTTCTCTAGCAGGCGACCAGAGATGCACATATGGCTTGGATGCTATTATGGATGCGCGGTTGGGACTGTGCGAGAGATCGTGCAGACTGGCTTGGCGCCACAGCAAGTCCTGGCCTTGTTCAGACACGTGCTGGTGTTGAAGGGAATGTCCAGTTGGATGCCTATCCATGACATAAAAGCGACACTGTTCGAGTAGGGTCTCTGAAGCCCGGGAGGACGGTAGTTTTAGTTATGGATCCATTGATGGAATGAAGCTAGGTCACGAACAAAGCTTGATGAATAGGATGTATCTACGCCGAATGTCAATGCATGGAATAAACAGCAACAGATATGAGAACTGTTGGAATACGTTGCAGGCCATGCAAGGGTCTGGACCTGCTCGCCAACAGCCACGCAGCTCCGACTGATAGACTGGAAGGCTGGCAAGGCCACCCAGAGGCAACTACATAAGAGAGCTAGGTCAGTATGGAATTGAGATCGACATGATCATCATGAAAGAGAGCTGGAACAGATTCTCACGGGCGCTGCACCAAACGTGAAGGAAGTTGCGAAGGACAAGGAGGATACATGGGACGAGGGTTGTTTGCATTGGCTGTGCTTGCGACAGGTTTCGAGTCAGCTACTGCAAGGATATTCCCGTTGGGATCACTCACAAGGATGTGCTGGTACTGCTCAACAAGGAGACCATGGGATAGCGACCTGGTATGGCCCACATCTGGGAACAGGGTGGTAGAGCACGGGGTCATGCTGCGGAGCTACATCAACAGCGGGATCCATAAGGGGAACGCTGGTGTTGGCGTGGATGTCCTGCTGGGTGCCTGTCAGCGTCGAATGGATCACGCGAGGAAGTGCTTAACTGCGTGCGTTGTGTCGATGCTGACGCTACCAATGATGGTATATGGCACACCTCTGAACTACCGGCTGTTCCTGTGCGGGAGTTGATGCAATGCTCTTGCATAAGAGTCCCAGTCAGCTCTGTTGCCCTCACCCGCCATTTACAGCTGTGACTCACCGGTGCAGCGACCCACAGGCAGACTATGAGCTAGGTCAGACGAATGGATAGGATATCCGCAAAGATTAAGGGGAAGGAAATGCGAGGGGTGTCATGGGAGACGCCTTAGAGCCGGCGTTGAGAAGGCAAGGGCGGAGGGTGAGGAGGTGCATGAGGGTGCTAGTGGTGGAGCCTGGGTGGGCCTGGGCTTGCGTCTGCGGGGTATGCCCGGGAAAAACGATCTGATCGAGGCGCCAGAGACCCCAATCCTTTGTTTAGAACAGAGAACATTCGACCTGGAAGGGCCTAAAGTGCCGACTGCATATAATCGATGATTGTTGGTGTCGAACATTGGCTGTAAGTGGCTAGACTGCACGTGAACTCAATATAAAACTATCCGTGTCTCGGATGAATCATATACGGAAACAATAGAACTCTTTGAAACAAATTTTCACAAAAGATTGACAGGATCTCCTGCTTATGGAAAAAGGCTAAAATTGGGTTTCAAACGTGCGATACACATCGACTACAGATCTTGGGCGATAAAAAAGAACCCGTGGGAGCCACAGCGTGTGTCACTTGCGCCCTGAGGGTCGGTTGCGAAGCGCGCTATGGGACAGAGCTATCAGCTCGACATATCAATAATATCACGTACAAAAAATATATTCCCCCACACGTCTTTACGCCATTAACCGGGATTCTGATGCCCCATGACATTATCCCTTCGAAAAAGGCAATATTCTTGCTCATGGACAGCAACCTCGGGCATTCTCCAAGCACCATCCCAGATACAGAACTATTAGGTGAGTACAAGGGCAGACCCCCAGGAGAATTCAGCTTGCGAAGAACGTCGGCAAAGCAACGTTCGTGTGGATGTGGATAGTCACGTCTGAGATCCAGGCTCAGGGTAGTCACAGGGCTGATGGATACATGCACAATGTACACACCATATATGTCACACTCATTTATGCACTTATATCGATGTCGTGGACCCCATCGGTGGTATCCGAGGCACGACCACTGGAAAGTGGGAGTCAACTGGCGTGCCACAGGGCGAAATCAATTGTTCCCAGTAGATCCAGTTGCAGTTCTCACGCAGATGGATTTGTCCTTGAGCATTTGTGGTGCCGAGAGTGAATTATTTCGTCCCAATCGTGCCCTCGAGCCTCGAGATATCGTCGCTATCCGAATCGGGAACTGATGAGTATTGAAACTCCGTGGCGCTTAGTGGCGTCCGCGGTGTTTAGCTATGTAGGTGGAATAGCCATTAGCTTGGGGCATTTATATGGATGGCTGTGTCAGCAGGTTCCACGCAGTATTTATACCCCGTCTGTCCCTTGTTTCCACCCCCCAACTTCTACCTTTCCCGCTCCACTGGTATGCCATGGCTTCCCAGTTTTGCGTTGTAGGCGTTATTGTCACCTCTTCCTATCCACATATTTTATTGGTAGCGGCGTTGTCTTCTGCGATGTTCCCCTTCCTCATCGTCACCTTCATATCTGTATCTGCGGATGTGACCATGTCTCACTCTGCGTTCAAGCCACTCCCATGGAGTGGACGTACACTTACTACCAGTGTACCGAGTATGTGCTCTCTCTCTTTCCTTTGTTGTTTGTATTTTTAATGCCGCGCTTTCCTCCTGCAGTTGATGAACGGCACCCGGTACAGAGCGTACTCTTGAACTTGAACAACATCACCCACCTCGACCGACAATGACCAGCGAGCATCTCCTTTAAGGTCTTGTAGCTGCATGAGGCATTCTCCAAAATGGCCGTACCCTCGGCCGATTCGAATGCACCAACCGCCCCCACTGCACCGGGGCCCGCATTCATGAAGGAGCCATTGTCGATTCTGATACCGAGGCCCTCGTCCAAGACCTCCTGGCTATCGAAAATCGCGCCCGTGCCGTAAATGTAGAACATGTGGTTGTTTATGGTATCCCCCGAGAACAAAACTGACATTTGGTTGGGATTCCACATTGACTGCTGCACGGGAGGGGGGTTTTCACCGGGTTGGGTTTTCACCGGGTTGGGTTTTCACCGGGTTGGGTTCATTTCAGATGGCCAGATCGTCGTCCACCTCCCTGAAATGGACCCAAAGGACGTTCAGGTGAGTTTCTTGTCTCCCACGTTTTTGACACGGAAATAATCTTGTCGCGCCTCTCTATTAGTGCCTTGATCTCAGCCTCGTAAGCGTAAGACCATGGTCCCAGCATGAATGACTGCATGGCCTGAGGATCGAACATGACAGGCTCGAAAATGCGGCCCCATATAGGGGAATAGTCGGGAGGCTTGTTGTCACGGGTGTAGAATGGATGATTTGCTGCCGTAGCCCAACGTCATGTCCCAATCTGTCGCGTCCCCACGCACCGCAAGTGGCAATGGTCTCAATAGCCTTGATGCTCCAGCCAGTTGTGGGTTTATCGCGCCCTTGCATGTCTATTGCGGCGATTCCGCTCCACGCTATATTCACAACAATCAACGCCTTGCTGAGACGGTTGTTCATCTGCTCCAACCTCTGAACTATGCATCCTTGCTATCTGTCGCCTTCTGACCAGTGGATGTCATCCGGCTCGTCACACCTCCGTGTTCCGTGACCATCACCCCGCGGCTGGTCATTCCACAGCTCCGTTATGTGCATATTGCGGAGCAGAGTGATATAGCAGCCTCCAACATACGACAGGCAACTGCGCGTACATCCGCCTCTTATTTGAATGCCTCCCTACGCAGTACCTTGACACTCTACATCCATTCAAGTTCGCCTCTGTCAGGCCTGGAGGGCTGCCCCCCCGATAGGTTGGAATGCATAGCACTTGCTCTCGTTGGTGAAAACTGGGCCAGTCCACCCACAGACTTGCCTCCATTGTTGTGCACGTCAAAGACCATACATTCCAAGATATGTGTGCAAAATAACCCTTCTCTATACTCCAACATTTTGAATCAAAGTTTGATGCTTGGCCGGCGGTGCGCAGACTCGGGGCAGGTTGCAGGGCTGAACGCTGCCGCTCCTCTGCAGTCTCAGTTGCCATACGCTCTGAAATTAGCAATGATTTTCATTAACTAAGGATGAGAATTCGAAAGCACCTTTATCCGTGAACCAAAACAGCCATCCCACCCATTGACCTCATTGTCAACTTTCCAACCGTCGTTCTGCTCGGTCCCGCGGTGAGATGGACCCCCTGGGTTGATATATTCAGATGCGAGCTTGTTCACGCTGGCGTAACGGACAAGTTGCCTATAAAGGTCGAGATGACAACCGACGACGATGACGAACCATACCATATCAAGATAACCGAGCGTCATCTTTTCCTTGACGTCTCTCTAGATGCGCCTGCCATCCATCCTACTTTGAGGACGGCGCCCATCGAGTCTTCCGAAGAAAGGAGACAACTTGAGCTGAGGTGAGTGGCCCCATCCCTGATATCTCTTATAGATACTCAGCCAACAGTTGGTGCGCCAGTTTGCAGGTTGCAGGGCTGCTAGAGCGAAGGCGAATGAGCTGATGAAGCGGTTCATGACCTTGAAATGGTTCAAATTCATCCCATTTCCTCAATTCACGGCAGCCACAACAGTTCGTGACGATATGTGGTTTGTTTACGTGCTGTTCTTGTAAGACAACTCGAGGTCAGGAGCTTGTCTGGCGTCGGATCGTATTCGAATCCGGGATGATCATAACAGAATGCACCGGATAAAGAACGACATCCTTCATGTGCGTGGGCCCAGGACGAGAGTGCAGGGCAAGAATGTGGGTAATGCCTGTGTGGGCATTACCTGGAAAGATTTCCAACTCACGCGGCAAATCGCCGGTTGTGGGTAAACCAATACCGCACTCTCGTCCTGGGCCCACGCACATGAAGGATGTCGTTCTTTATCCGGTGCATTCTGTGGGTAAACCAATACCGCACTCATTTCTGGCCACAACCGGCGATTTGCCGCGTGAGTTGGAAATCTTTCCAGGTAATGCCCACACAGGCATTACCCACATTCTTGCCCTGCACTCTCGTCCTGGGCCCACGCACATGAAGGATGTCGTTCTTTATCCGGTGCATTCTGTTATGATCATCCCGGATTCGAATACGATCCGACGCCAGACAAGCTCCTGACCTCGAGTTGTCTTACAAGAACAGCACGTAAACAAACCACATATCGTCACGAACTGTTGTGGCTGCCGTGAATTGAGGAAATGGGATGAATTTGAACCATTTCAAGGTCATGAACCGCTTCATCAGCTCATTCGCCTTCGCTCTAGCAGCCCTGCAACCTGCAAACTGGCGCACCAACTGTTGGCTGAGTATCTATAAGAGATATCAGGGATGGGGCCACTCACCTCAGCTCAAGTTGTCTCCTTTCTTCGGAAGACTCGATGGGCGCCGTCCTCAAAGTAGGATGGATGGCAGGCGCATCTAGAGAGACGTCAAGGAAAAGATGACGCTCGGTTATCTTGATATGGTATGGTTCGTCATCGTCGTCGGTTGTCATCTCGACCTTTATAGGCAACTTGTCCGTTACGCCAGCGTGAACAAGCTCGCATCTGAATATATCAACCCAGGGGGTCCATCTCACCGCGGGACCGAGCAGAACGACGGTTGGAAAGTTGACAATGAGGTCAATGGGTGGGATGGCTGTTTTGGTACGGATAAAGGTGCTTTCGAATTCTCATCCTTAGTTAATGAAACTCATTGCTAATTTC